>OX327711.1:0-10000 GCA_946807835.1 Ailanthus altissimus | reverse complement strand
TAGGGTTTAGGGTTTAGGGTTTAGGGTTTAGGGTTTAGGGTTTAGGGTTTAGGGTTTAGGGTTTAGGGTTTAGGGTTTAGGGTTTAGGGTTTAGGGTTTAGGGTTTAGGGTTTAGGGTTTAGGGTTTAGGGTTTAGGGTTTAGGGTTTAGGGTTTAGGGTTTAGGGTTTAGGGTTTAGGGTTTAGGGTTTAGGGTTTAGGGTTTAGGGTTTAGGGTTTAGGGTTTAGGGTTTAGGGTTTAGGGTTTAGGGTTTAGGGTTTAGGGTTTAGGGTTTAGGGTTTAGGGTTTAGGGTTTAGGGTTTAGGGTTTAGGGTTTAGGGTTTAGGGTTTAGGGTTTAGGGTTTAGGGTTTAGGGTTTAGGGTTTAGGGTTTAGGGTTTAGGGTTTAGGGTTTAGGGTTTAGGGTTTAGGGTTTAGGGTTTAGGGTTTAGGGTTTAGGGTTTAGGGTTTAGGGTTTAGGGTTTAGGGTTTAGGGTTTAGGGTTTAGGGTTTAGGGTTTAGGGTTTAGGGTTTAGGGTTTAGGGTTTAGGGTTTAGGGTTTAGGGTTTAGGGTTTAGGGTTTAGGGTTTAGGGTTTAGGGTTTAGGGTTTAGGGTTTAGGGTTTAGGGTTTAGGGTTTAGGGTTTAGGGTTTAGGGTTTAGGGTTTAGGGTTTAGGGTTTAGGGTTTAGGGTTTAGGGTTTAGGGTTTAGGGTTTAGGGTTTAGGGTTTAGGGTTTAGGGTTTAGGGTTTAGGGTTTAGGGTTTAGGGTTTAGGGTTTAGGGTTTAGGGTTTAGGGTTTAGGGTTTAGGGTTTAGGGTTTAGGGTTTAGGGTTTAGGGTTTAGGGTTTAGGGTTTAGGGTTTAGGGTTTAGGGTTTAGGGTTTAGGGTTTAGGGTTTAGGGTTTAGGGTTTAGGGTTTAGGGTTTAGGGTTTAGGGTTTAGGGTTTAGGGTTTAGGGTTTAGGGTTTAGGGTTTAGGGTTTAGGGTTTAGGGTTTAGGGTTTAGGGTTTAGGGTTTAGGGTTTAGGGTTTAGGGTTTAGGGTTTAGGGTTTAGGGTTTAGGGTTTAGGGTTTAGGGTTTAGGGTTTAGGGTTTAGGGTTTAGGGTTTAGGGTTTAGGGTTTAGGGTTTAGGGTTTAGGGTTTAGGGTTTAGGGTTTAGGGTTTAGGGTTTAGGGTTTAGGGTTTAGGGTTTAGGGTTTAGGGTTTAGGGTTTAGGGTTTAGGGTTTAGGGTTTAGGGTTTAGGGTTTAGGGTTTAGGGTTTAGGGTTTAGGGTTTAGGGTTTAGGGTTTAGGGTTTAGGGTTTAGGGTTTAGGGTTTAGGGTTTAGGGTTTAGGGTTTAGGGTTTAGGGTTTAGGGTTTAGGGTTTAGGGTTTAGGGTTTAGGGTTTAGGGTTTAGGGTTTAGGGTTTAGGGTTTAGGGTTTAGGGTTTAGGGTTTAGGGTTTAGGGTTTAGGGTTTAGGGTTTAGGGTTTAGGGTTTAGGGTTTAGGGTTTAGGGTTTAGGGTTTAGGGTTTAGGGTTTAGGGTTTAGGGTTTAGGGTTTAGGGTTTAGGGTTTAGGGTTTAGGGTTTAGGGTTTAGGGTTTAGGGTTTAGGGTTTAGGGTTTAGGGTTTAGGGTTTAGGGTTTAGGGTTTAGGGTTTAGGGTTTAGGGTTTAGGGTTTAGGGTTTAGGGTTTAGGGTTTAGGGTTTAGGGTTTAGGGTTTAGGGTTTAGGGTTTAGGGTTTAGGGTTTAGGGTTTAGGGTTTAGGGTTTAGGGTTTAGGGTTTAGGGTTTAGGGTTTAGGGTTTAGGGTTTAGGGTTTAGGGTTTAGGGTTTAGGGTTTAGGGTTTAGGGTTTAGGGTTTAGGGTTTAGGGTTTAGGGTTTAGGGTTTAGGGTTTAGGGTTTAGGGTTTAGGGTTTAGGGTTTAGGGTTTAGGGTTTAGGGTTTAGGGTTTAGGGTTTAGGGTTTAGGGTTTAGGGTTTAGGGTTTAGGGTTTAGGGTTTAGGGTTTAGGGTTTAGGGTTTAGGGTTTAGGGTTTAGGGTTTAGGGTTTAGGGTTTAGGGTTTAGGGTTTAGGGTTTAGGGTTTAGGGTTTAGGGTTTAGGGTTTAGGGTTTAGGGTTTAGGGTTTAGGGTTTAGGGTTTAGGGTTTAGGGTTTAGGGTTTAGGGTTTAGGGTTTAGGGTTTAGGGTTTAGGGTTTAGGGTTTAGGGTTTAGGGTTTAGGGTTTAGGGTTTAGGGTTTAGGGTTTAGGGTTTAGGGTTTAGGGTTTAGGGTTTAGGGTTTAGGGTTTAGGGTTTAGGGTTTAGGGTTTAGGGTTTAGGGTTTAGGGTTTAGGGTTTAGGGTTTAGGGTTTAGGGTTTAGGGTTTAGGGTTTAGGGTTTAGGGTTTAGGGTTTAGGGTTTAGGGTTTAGGGTTTAGGGTTTAGGGTTTAGGGTTTAGGGTTTAGGGTTTAGGGTTTAGGGTTTAGGGTTTAGGGTTTAGGGTTTAGGGTTTAGGGTTTAGGGTTTAGGGTTTAGGGTTTAGGGTTTAGGGTTTAGGGTTTAGGGTTTAGGGTTTAGGGTTTAGGGTTTAGGGTTTAGGGTTTAGGGTTTAGGGTTTAGGGTTTAGGGTTTAGGGTTTAGGGTTTAGGGTTTAGGGTTTAGGGTTTAGGGTTTAGGGTTTAGGGTTTAGGGTTTAGGGTTTAGGGTTTAGGGTTTAGGGTTTAGGGTTTAGGGTTTAGGGTTTAGGGTTTAGGGTTTAGGGTTTAGGGTTTAGGGTTTAGGGTTTAGGGTTTAGGGTTTAGGGTTTAGGGTTTAGGGTTTAGGGTTTAGGGTTTAGGGTTTAGGGTTTAGGGTTTAGGGTTTAGGGTTTAGGGTTTAGGGTTTAGGGTTTAGGGTTTAGGGTTTAGGGTTTAGGGTTTAGGGTTTAGGGTTTAGGGTTTAGGGTTTAGGGTTTAGGGTTTAGGGTTTAGGGTTTAGGGTTTAGGGTTTAGGGTTTAGGGTTTAGGGTTTAGGGTTTAGGGTTTAGGGTTTAGGGTTTAGGGTTTAGGGTTTAGGGTTTAGGGTTTAGGGTTTAGGGTTTAGGGTTTAGGGTTTAGGGTTTAGGGTTTAGGGTTTAGGGTTTAGGGTTTAGGGTTTAGGGTTTAGGGTTTAGGGTTTAGGGTTTAGGGTTTAGGGTTTAGGGTTTAGGGTTTAGGGTTTAGGGTTTAGGGTTTAGGGTTTAGGGTTTAGGGTTTAGGGTTTAGGGTTTAGGGTTTAGGGTTTAGGGTTTAGGGTTTAGGGTTTAGGGTTTAGGGTTTAGGGTTTAGGGTTTAGGGTTTAGGGTTTAGGGTTTAGGGTTTAGGGTTTAGGGTTTAGGGTTTAGGGTTTAGGGTTTAGGGTTTAGGGTTTAGGGTTTAGGGTTTAGGGTTTAGGGTTTAGGGTTTAGGGTTTAGGGTTTAGGGTTTAGGGTTTAGGGTTTAGGGTTTAGGGTTTAGGGTTTAGGGTTTAGGGTTTAGGGTTTAGGGTTTAGGGTTTAGGGTTTAGGGTTTAGGGTTTAGGGTTTAGGGTTTAGGGTTTAGGGTTTAGGGTTTAGGGTTTAGGGTTTAGGGTTTAGGGTTTAGGGTTTAGGGTTTAGGGTTTAGGGTTTAGGGTTTAGGGTTTAGGGTTTAGGGTTTAGGGTTTAGGGTTTAGGGTTTAGGGTTTAGGGTTTAGGGTTTAGGGTTTAGGGTTTAGGGTTTAGGGTTTAGGGTTTAGGGTTTAGGGTTTAGGGTTTAGGGTTTAGGGTTTAGGGTTTAGGGTTTAGGGTTTAGGGTTTAGGGTTTAGGGTTTAGGGTTTAGGGTTTAGGGTTTAGGGTTTAGGGTTTAGGGTTTAGGGTTTAGGGTTTAGGGTTTAGGGTTTAGGGTTTAGGGTTTAGGGTTTAGGGTTTAGGGTTTAGGGTTTAGGGTTTAGGGTTTAGGGTTTAGGGTTTAGGGTTTAGGGTTTAGGGTTTAGGGTTTAGGGTTTAGGGTTTAGGGTTTAGGGTTTAGGGTTTAGGGTTTAGGGTTTAGGGTTTAGGGTTTAGGGTTTAGGGTTTAGGGTTTAGGGTTTAGGGTTTAGGGTTTAGGGTTTAGGGTTTAGGGTTTAGGGTTTAGGGTTTAGGGTTTAGGGTTTAGGGTTTAGGGTTTAGGGTTTAGGGTTTAGGGTTTAGGGTTTAGGGTTTAGGGTTTAGGGTTTAGGGTTTAGGGTTTAGGGTTTAGGGTTTAGGGTTTAGGGTTTAGGGTTTAGGGTTTAGGGTTTAGGGTTTAGGGTTTAGGGTTTAGGGTTTAGGGTTTAGGGTTTAGGGTTTAGGGTTTAGGGTTTAGGGTTTAGGGTTTAGGGTTTAGGGTTTAGGGTTTAGGGTTTAGGGTTTAGGGTTTAGGGTTTAGGGTTTAGGGTTTAGGGTTTAGGGTTTAGGGTTTAGGGTTTAGGGTTTAGGGTTTAGGGTTTAGGGTTTAGGGTTTAGGGTTTAGGGTTTAGGGTTTAGGGTTTAGGGTTTAGGGTTTAGGGTTTAGGGTTTAGGGTTTAGGGTTTAGGGTTTAGGGTTTAGGGTTTAGGGTTTAGGGTTTAGGGTTTAGGGTTTAGGGTTTAGGGTTTAGGGTTTAGGGTTTAGGGTTTAGGGTTTAGGGTTTAGGGTTTAGGGTTTAGGGTTTAGGGTTTAGGGTTTAGGGTTTAGGGTTTAGGGTTTAGGGTTTAGGGTTTAGGGTTTAGGGTTTAGGGTTTAGGGTTTAGGGTTTAGGGTTTAGGGTTTAGGGTTTAGGGTTTAGGGTTTAGGGTTTAGGGTTTAGGGTTTAGGGTTTAGGGTTTAGGGTTTAGGGTTTAGGGTTTAGGGTTTAGGGTTTAGGGTTTAGGGTTTAGGGTTTAGGGTTTAGGGTTTAGGGTTTAGGGTTTAGGGTTTAGGGTTTAGGGTTTAGGGTTTAGGGTTTAGGGTTTAGGGTTTAGGGTTTAGGGTTTAGGGTTTAGGGTTTAGGGTTTAGGGTTTAGGGTTTAGGGTTTAGGGTTTAGGGTTTAGGGTTTAGGGTTTAGGGTTTAGGGTTTAGGGTTTAGGGTTTAGGGTTTAGGGTTTAGGGTTTAGGGTTTAGGGTTTAGGGTTTAGGGTTTAGGGTTTAGGGTTTAGGGTTTAGGGTTTAGGGTTTAGGGTTTAGGGTTTAGGGTTTAGGGTTTAGGGTTTAGGGTTTAGGGTTTAGGGTTTAGGGTTTAGGGTTTAGGGTTTAGGGTTTAGGGTTTAGGGTTTAGGGTTTAGGGTTTAGGGTTTAGGGTTTAGGGTTTAGGGTTTAGGGTTTAGGGTTTAGGGTTTAGGGTTTAGGGTTTAGGGTTTAGGGTTTAGGGTTTAGGGTTTAGGGTTTAGGGTTTAGGGTTTAGGGTTTAGGGTTTAGGGTTTAGGGTTTAGGGTTTAGGGTTTAGGGTTTAGGGTTTAGGGTTTAGGGTTTAGGGTTTAGGGTTTAGGGTTTAGGGTTTAGGGTTTAGGGTTTAGGGTTTAGGGTTTAGGGTTTAGGGTTTAGGGTTTAGGGTTTAGGGTTTAGGGTTTAGGGTTTAGGGTTTAGGGTTTAGGGTTTAGGGTTTAGGGTTTAGGGTTTAGGGTTTAGGGTTTAGGGTTTAGGGTTTAGGGTTTAGGGTTTAGGGTTTAGGGTTTAGGGTTTAGGGTTTAGGGTTTAGGGTTTAGGGTTTAGGGTTTAGGGTTTAGGGTTTAGGGTTTAGGGTTTAGGGTTTAGGGTTTAGGGTTTAGGGTTTAGGGTTTAGGGTTTAGGGTTTAGGGTTTAGGGTTTAGGGTTTAGGGTTTAGGGTTTAGGGTTTAGGGTTTAGGGTTTAGGGTTTAGGGTTTAGGGTTTAGGGTTTAGGGTTTAGGGTTTAGGGTTTAGGGTTTAGGGTTTAGGGTTTAGGGTTTAGGGTTTAGGGTTTAGGGTTTAGGGTTTAGGGTTTAGGGTTTAGGGTTTAGGGTTTAGGGTTTAGGGTTTAGGGTTTAGGGTTTAGGGTTTAGGGTTTAGGGTTTAGGGTTTAGGGTTTAGGGTTTAGGGTTTAGGGTTTAGGGTTTAGGGTTTAGGGTTTAGGGTTTAGGGTTTAGGGTTTAGGGTTTAGGGTTTAGGGTTTAGGGTTTAGGGTTTAGGGTTTAGGGTTTAGGGTTTAGGGTTTAGGGTTTAGGGTTTAGGGTTTAGGGTTTAGGGTTTAGGGTTTAGGGTTTAGGGTTTAGGGTTTAGGGTTTAGGGTTTAGGGTTTAGGGTTTAGGGTTTAGGGTTTAGGGTTTAGGGTTTAGGGTTTAGGGTTTAGGGTTTAGGGTTTAGGGTTTAGGGTTTAGGGTTTAGGGTTTAGGGTTTAGGGTTTAGGGTTTAGGGTTTAGGGTTTAGGGTTTAGGGTTTAGGGTTTAGGGTTTAGGGTTTAGGGTTTAGGGTTTAGGGTTTAGGGTTTAGGGTTTAGGGTTTAGGGTTTAGGGTTTAGGGTTTAGGGTTTAGGGTTTAGGGTTTAGGGTTTAGGGTTTAGGGTTTAGGGTTTAGGGTTTAGGGTTTAGGGTTTAGGGTTTAGGGTTTAGGGTTTAGGGTTTAGGGTTTAGGGTTTAGGGTTTAGGGTTTAGGGTTTAGGGTTTAGGGTTTAGGGTTTAGGGTTTAGGGTTTAGGGTTTAGGGTTTAGGGTTTAGGGTTTAGGGTTTAGGGTTTAGGGTTTAGGGTTTAGGGTTTAGGGTTTAGGGTTTAGGGTTTAGGGTTTAGGGTTTAGGGTTTAGGGTTTAGGGTTTAGGGTTTAGGGTTTAGGGTTTAGGGTTTAGGGTTTAGGGTTTAGGGTTTAGGGTTTAGGGTTTAGGGTTTAGGGTTTAGGGTTTAGGGTTTAGGGTTTAGGGTTTAGGGTTTAGGGTTTAGGGTTTAGGGTTTAGGGTTTAGGGTTTAGGGTTTAGGGTTTAGGGTTTAGGGTTTAGGGTTTAGGGTTTAGGGTTTAGGGTTTAGGGTTTAGGGTTTAGGGTTTAGGGTTTAGGGTTTAGGGTTTAGGGTTTAGGGTTTAGGGTTTAGGGTTTAGGGTTTAGGGTTTAGGGTTTAGGGTTTAGGGTTTAGGGTTTAGGGTTTAGGGTTTAGGGTTTAGGGTTTAGGGTTTAGGGTTTAGGGTTTAGGGTTTAGGGTTTAGGGTTTAGGGTTTAGGGTTTAGGGTTTAGGGTTTAGGGTTTAGGGTTTAGGGTTTAGGGTTTAGGGTTTAGGGTTTAGGGTTTAGGGTTTAGGGTTTAGGGTTTAGGGTTTAGGGTTTAGGGTTTAGGGTTTAGGGTTTAGGGTTTAGGGTTTAGGGTTTAGGGTTTAGGGTTTAGGGTTTAGGGTTTAGGGTTTAGGGTTTAGGGTTTAGGGTTTAGGGTTTAGGGTTTAGGGTTTAGGGTTTAGGGTTTAGGGTTTAGGGTTTAGGGTTTAGGGTTTAGGGTTTAGGGTTTAGGGTTTAGGGTTTAGGGTTTAGGGTTTAGGGTTTAGGGTTTAGGGTTTAGGGTTTAGGGTTTAGGGTTTAGGGTTTAGGGTTTAGGGTTTAGGGTTTAGGGTTTAGGGTTTAGGGTTTAGGGTTTAGGGTTTAGGGTTTAGGGTTTAGGGTTTAGGGTTTAGGGTTTAGGGTTTAGGGTTTAGGGTTTAGGGTTTAGGGTTTAGGGTTTAGGGTTTAGGGTTTAGGGTTTAGGGTTTAGGGTTTAGGGTTTAGGGTTTAGGGTTTAGGGTTTAGGGTTTAGGGTTTAGGGTTTAGGGTTTAGGGTTTAGGGTTTAGGGTTTAGGGTTTAGGGTTTAGGGTTTAGGGTTTAGGGTTTAGGGTTTAGGGT
This sequence comes from Ailanthus altissimus, assembly GCA_946807835.1. Lineage (NCBI taxonomy): Eukaryota > Viridiplantae > Streptophyta > Magnoliopsida > Sapindales > Simaroubaceae > Ailanthus > Ailanthus altissimus. The sequence continues at coordinate 2,301 of OX327711.1, read as the reverse complement.
TTAGGGTTTAGGGTTTAGGGTTTAGGGTTTAGGGTTTAGGGTTTAGGGTTTAGGGTTTAGGGTTTAGGGTTTAGGGTTTAGGGTTTAGGGTTTAGGGTTTAGGGTTTAGGGTTTAGGGTTTAGGGTTTAGGGTTTAGGGTTTAGGGTTTAGGGTTTAGGGTTTAGGGTTTAGGGTTTAGGGTTTAGGGTTTAGGGTTTAGGGTTTAGGGTTTAGGGTTTAGGGTTTAGGGTTTAGGGTTTAGGGTTTAGGGTTTAGGGTTTAGGGTTTAGGGTTTAGGGTTTAGGGTTTAGGGTTTAGGGTTTAGGGTTTAGGGTTTAGGGTTTAGGGTTTAGGGTTTAGGGTTTAGGGTTTAGGGTTTAGGGTTTAGGGTTTAGGGTTTAGGGTTTAGGGTTTAGGGTTTAGGGTTTAGGGTTTAGGGTTTAGGGTTTAGGGTTTAGGGTTTAGGGTTTAGGGTTTAGGGTTTAGGGTTTAGGGTTTAGGGTTTAGGGTTTAGGGTTTAGGGTTTAGGGTTTAGGGTTTAGGGTTTAGGGTTTAGGGTTTAGGGTTTAGGGTTTAGGGTTTAGGGTTTAGGGTTTAGGGTTTAGGGTTTAGGGTTTAGGGTTTAGGGTTTAGGGTTTAGGGTTTAGGGTTTAGGGTTTAGGGTTTAGGGTTTAGGGTTTAGGGTTTAGGGTTTAGGGTTTAGGGTTTAGGGTTTAGGGTTTAGGGTTTAGGGTTTAGGGTTTAGGGTTTAGGGTTTAGGGTTTAGGGTTTAGGGTTTAGGGTTTAGGGTTTAGGGTTTAGGGTTTAGGGTTTAGGGTTTAGGGTTTAGGGTTTAGGGTTTAGGGTTTAGGGTTTAGGGTTTAGGGTTTAGGGTTTAGGGTTTAGGGTTTAGGGTTTAGGGTTTAGGGTTTAGGGTTTAGGGTTTAGGGTTTAGGGTTTAGGGTTTAGGGTTTAGGGTTTAGGGTTTAGGGTTTAGGGTTTAGGGTTTAGGGTTTAGGGTTTAGGGTTTAGGGTTTAGGGTTTAGGGTTTAGGGTTTAGGGTTTAGGGTTTAGGGTTTAGGGTTTAGGGTTTAGGGTTTAGGGTTTAGGGTTTAGGGTTTAGGGTTTAGGGTTTAGGGTTTAGGGTTTAGGGTTTAGGGTTTAGGGTTTAGGGTTTAGGGTTTAGGGTTTAGGGTTTAGGGTTTAGGGTTTAGGGTTTAGGGTTTAGGGTTTAGGGTTTAGGGTTTAGGGTTTAGGGTTTAGGGTTTAGGGTTTAGGGTTTAGGGTTTAGGGTTTAGGGTTTAGGGTTTAGGGTTTAGGGTTTAGGGTTTAGGGTTTAGGGTTTAGGGTTTAGGGTTTAGGGTTTAGGGTTTAGGGTTTAGGGTTTAGGGTTTAGGGTTTAGGGTTTAGGGTTTAGGGTTTAGGGTTTAGGGTTTAGGGTTTAGGGTTTAGGGTTTAGGGTTTAGGGTTTAGGGTTTAGGGTTTAGGGTTTAGGGTTTAGGGTTTAGGGTTTAGGGTTTAGGGTTTAGGGTTTAGGGTTTAGGGTTTAGGGTTTAGGGTTTAGGGTTTAGGGTTTAGGGTTTAGGGTTTAGGGTTTAGGGTTTAGGGTTTAGGGTTTAGGGTTTAGGGTTTAGGGTTTAGGGTTTAGGGTTTAGGGTTTAGGGTTTAGGGTTTAGGGTTTAGGGTTTAGGGTTTAGGGTTTAGGGTTTAGGGTTTAGGGTTTAGGGTTTAGGGTTTAGGGTTTAGGGTTTAGGGTTTAGGGTTTAGGGTTTAGGGTTTAGGGTTTAGGGTTTAGGGTTTAGGGTTTAGGGTTTAGGGTTTAGGGTTTAGGGTTTAGGGTTTAGGGTTTAGGGTTTAGGGTTTAGGGTTTAGGGTTTAGGGTTTAGGGTTTAGGGTTTAGGGTTTAGGGTTTAGGGTTTAGGGTTTAGGGTTTAGGGTTTAGGGTTTAGGGTTTAGGGTTTAGGGTTTAGGGTTTAGGGTTTAGGGTTTAGGGTTTAGGGTTTAGGGTTTAGGGTTTAGGGTTTAGGGTTTAGGGTTTAGGGTTTAGGGTTTAGGGTTTAGGGTTTAGGGTTTAGGGTTTAGGGTTTAGGGTTTAGGGTTTAGGGTTTAGGGTTTAGGGTTTAGGGTTTAGGGTTTAGGGTTTAGGGTTTAGGGTTTAGGGTTTAGGGTTTAGGGTTTAGGGTTTAGGGTTTAGGGTTTAGGGTTTAGGGTTTAGGGTTTAGGGTTTAGGGTTTAGGGTTTAGGGTTTAGGGTTTAGGGTTTAGGGTTTAGGGTTTAGGGTTTAGGGTTTAGGGTTTAGGGTTTAGGGTTTAGGGTTTAGGGTTTAGGGTTTAGGGTTTAGG